>CM061040.1:109795088-109815088 GCA_030762985.1 Adelphocoris suturalis | reverse complement strand
TCCAACATCCTGGAGGATCAAAAGAGAATTATTAGTAGGGGGAGGAGGCATCTGTACGGAACGACTTTGACTTAGAGCTAAATCCATCAGATGTGGCTATCTTAGTTGTGGTGTAGCACTCGTGCAATATACATATAATATATCTGCTATAGTCTTCTCACTAAAATAATGGCCTCCGAGGGTGCATTTCTGTCCATGGCGGAACTAATAATTCGGCGAATTGCTCATTTACGCACAATTGCGCAATTGACATTTTGAATGGGAACCCCATTTTTTATTGCAGATTAGAATTCGACGTGAAATTTCTTGATGAAATGACCAATCACTCGATTTATTTAGTGCGCTCAAACGGGCGCAACTTCGCTCCAAAAGTGTGCAATTCCGCTCTTAGATCGAAATAAATTTGAAATACTGAGTTTTTGAAGATATTCAATTACCATGTGTAATGCATGATTTCGGGGTATTTTTTCGTGCTGAACCACGTAATGATGTTCATTAATTTATTTTTGCAACATCAACTGGGGAAAACACTCAAAAACTGTATTTAGAATGCTTTGGCTGTGTTGAACGCAAAGGTATTAATCAGATCTATTTGTTAATGATCCCCTGACGCTCTAAAACAAGATATGACTGGGCAGAGGACTGTAAAAAGCTGCCCTTCAACGATTGAAATTTAATACTGATTTTGATATATCGCACTAGTTTACTAATGAGAATGCCACTCACCTTGATGTTCCTGAGGGAATGCGTCCGTGGCCACGGGAAGACAAGGATTGGTAAGCGATTCAGGGTAATCCAGGCGGGTTTAACGAGGGGAGAAGACAGGAGCGCGTTCTTCAACCGACACAGGCGGGGCACTTATTCATACTATCGCACATTCGATCCAATGAGCCCACCTAGGAAGATATTCGGGGGGTTAAACGACTCACACAGCATTGGAGGATAAGGAAGTCGTACACGTTTACAATTAATGCACTCGTGTATGCACTTACGAAGGAGAGAACGGAGCCCGGGTATCCAATATGTGCGTTGGATCGCGGTTTGCACTGCTTGAGGTCCACCATGGAACTGCCACACATGGAAGTGACGACATAGAAGTTTTGATAGGGGTGCGTCCTTGTGCAGTAATAATGGGTGTTTGCTGCGCGCAGGGAGAACGGAATGGCCCAGGCGGCCGCCCACCCTGAGAAGCCCCTCCTCGTCGACGAAGGGCGTCAAAGACTGTAGTGTTTTGCCACATGCACGTCCCTTTGTGAGCATCAAGATAACATTCCCTTCACTAGTGCGATAGGTAAACAAAACATGATCAATGTGCCTAAACATCCCGCCCACCTAGGAAGATATTCCTAAATTCCAGGAATACCATGGGAAGTTCCCAAGAATTATACCACCCAGCTTGTGAGAGATCTAACAGCAAGTGGTAATACAAAATTCAACTAGATTAGTATTAAATGAAATAACAAGTTAGTAGAAACACATTTGAAACAAATTAAACAATAAACAAACAACTCATTTAAATATCATTTTAGACTCACACAGCATTGAATAACTTGAAAAGATTGAGATTTAATAAGGTGGTAGAAGTATTTAAAACAGATAGCAACACGCTTTACAGGAATATGGTAGAACATTTCATAAAATGCAGCACTTTCACTCGGCTGCATCAATATTTGCTTCCAAAATATCATCTTGAACAGTATCAAACTGCTGCCTAATATTTTCTAAATTTGAACAGCTAGCCAAAAATACGAGCACTAATCTTCACGCTCTCAGCTTCTGTGAAGCTTTTAATTTGTTGTAATTGTGCAAAAAATACCTTCGCGTTTACGTTTATATAAGCGCAACGAACGCCTGACCTCCTCCGACGTAACTCTAGACGCCTCGTCGGGCATCACGGGAGGATTGTACTAAGTGCGAAATGTAAACAAACGAGATTGGTAGGTACTAGGAAGCGTAATTATCACAGTTTAAATCGAGAAATATCACAGTGAGTTACTTTATTGTTCTGGCAAAGGGCAGAGGTGGACGATGGATCGGCGGTACACACCAGTAGCTGTTTTGACGTCTGCTACTCTAACCACGCCATCAGGGCCAGGGTGCAAGAGGACAATACGTCCAAGTTTCCAAAGAAGTGGCGGCTGGTTGGTGTCTTTAAGGATGACCATCATTCCCTCTTTAAGGTTGGGGACCTTTCGATTCCACTTGTTCCTAAGCTGTAGTGTGTTCAAGTAGTCTGATGACCACCTATTCCAAAAGGATGCAACCAGTTGTCGCAGGAGGACCCATCGATCACGAGGGCTGACATCCATGGGAGGGGGTGGCTCCTCAAACAAAGCACCAGGTGGTCCCATCATCAAAAAAATGCCCCGGGGTAAGGACTTGCAGATCGTTTGGATCAGGAGACAGTGGCACTAATGGACGAGAGTTCAACGTGGCTTCCACCTGCACCAGCACTGTATAGAACTCCTCGTATGTGAGCACCTGTTCTCCAATGACTCGTGCCAACAATCGCTTGGCTGATTTGATGCCAGACTCCCAAAGTCCGCCAAAATGAGGGCTGGCTGGTGGATTCAACTTCCACTCAATACCTCGAACAGCAAGCTGTTGGGTGGCTTCATTGTTATACTGATCGGATTGCACAACTTCTTTCCAACCTTCCATCTTATTCCTAGCACCAACAAAGTTGGTCCCGCAGTCACTATGGATGGTGGTGACATTCCCTCTGCGAGCGAGAAAGCGTTTTAATGCTGCTATAAATGCTTCAGTTGACAAGCTAGAAGCCAGCTCTAAATGGATTGCCTTTATAGTGAAGCATACAAACAGACAAACATATGATTTGAGTATAACAGCTCTACGTACTCGATTCATTTTAATGTGGAATGGACCACCATAATCCACACCAGTGACCTCAAAAGCCCTCCCAGGCATGAGCCGATCCACAGGTAGGTCACCCATCATGGGCTGAATTGACCTAGGATTAGAACGAAAACACCTGACACACTTAGACACTCGAGCGGATATAGCTGATCTGGCTGAGAGTATCCAGAAGTTGCGGTGGATTATGGAATGCAAATTAGACAACCCAGGATGGAGATACAGCAGGTGAAAATGGTCAATAATCAAGTTAGTGAACTCATGTGTTCTGGGCAATAACACTGGAAACTTTTGATCATAAGGCAATCCTGAGTGGCGCAATCGGCCACCAACTCTTAGAAGTCCTCGATCATCCAAGAAGGGGTTTAATTTGCGAAGAGGCTTAGAGGCGTTGAGTCCATTTTCGAATAAGTCAATATCCTTGGAGAATACTTCTCGCTGTACCAAGCGACAACAAGCAGACATTGCCTCGCGAAGCTCTGGCATGGTCAGCTGTCCAAACTTGAGAGGTAAGCCCTGGGTTCGATGCAGCACTCGATTGTTCCAGAAACGTAAGCACCAAGCAACGACCCGACAAAGTCTTGCCAAAGATGAGAATTGCTTAAAAATATTCAAGAACGGTGTTTCCACTACTGTCTGCCCAAGACCAACATGACACACCACTCGAGCTTCAAGTCCTTCCAAATCTGGAGGCTCCACTACAGTAAGGCGTGGCCACTCTTCCTCAGGCAAAATAAGCCAAGAGGGACCTGAGACCCAAAGGTCCTTATTAAGCAATTCCTGGGGATATAGTCCACGGCTAGCACAGTCAGCTGGATTGGAACTCGTCGGGACATGCCTATAACAATCGGGTGGCACTCTCCTCTGACACGCACTCACACGATTAGCGACAAACGTTTTCCAACGATGAGGCGAGCTCTTGACCCAGTGCAAAGCAACAGTAGAATCGCTCCAGACTGTGACTGATGGTTGACCAAATGGTGACAAAATGCGGGAGACGTAGTACAGCAATTTGGTAGTCAGCTCAATACCACAAAGTTCAAGTCGAGGTAGAGTGTGTCCATTGACAGGTGCAACCTTAGACTTGGCCAACACAAGTGATATCCTAGTTTCACCAGAATTCAACTGGCATCGGAGGTACACCACTCCAGCATACCCCTGCTCGGAGCTGTCAGCAAACCCATGCAATTCCACTGACTGATGGCTATCAAAATGAACCCAGCGAGGAAGAGTAAACTGTTCAAGAACACTAAGCTCTCTTCTAAAACGGTTCCACCGCTCACAGATCTCATCGGGTGGCTTATCATCCCAACCAATTCCAAGCTGCCACAATTTCCGAATCAAACATTTTCCCATAAATACAACGGGCGCCACAAAGCCTATGGGATCAAAGAGTTTGGCGATATCAGACATAATCAGGCGCTTGGTGACAGCAGATGGTGCATCGGAGATTTTATATGAGAACAAATCAGCCTTGGGCGTCCAAACTAAGCCAAGAATTTTTGCAGATGGTTCTCCTTCACCATCAAAGGACAAGGATTCCACAGACACAGCACAATGTTCAGGAGGGAGAGATCTCAGAACTTCTTCACGGTTGCTCATCCATTTACGCAGGCCAAAGCCGGCCTTTCCTAATAGTTGTTCTAGTTCAGACCTTAATTGAATTGCCTCATCAATAGATGAGACAGACTTTATGACATCATCCATGTAGGTGTCAAGTAGCAATGCTTCAGATGCCATGGGGTAGGGCCTTCCTTCGTCTTCTACTAGCCGATGTAGAGTCCTGATAGCCAAGAACGGAGATGATGACACCCCATAGGTCACCGTTGCAAGACAATATTCTTCAATCGGTTGTTCGGGAGAAAAACGCCATAGTATCCTCTGAAAATCATGATGACTCTCCTGCAGATTAATGTTGCGATACATCTGTCTAATATCAGTCACCAGTACTACCTCATGCAGCCGGAAACGCAGCAGAATGTCCATGATTTCAGCCTGAAGTTTAGGCCCCTTGTAGAGTATCTGGTTGAGTGATGGTCCATTTTTCGTTGTCATAGACGAGTCAAAGACTCCACGAAACTTTGCTATAGTGCCATTGGAATCCTGCTTAAAAATGCAATGGTGAGGTATATAATACCCAAAAAAGGGTCTAGCAGGAGTGGGCGCCACATACATGTGACCCTGGTCCAAATAATCTCTCATAAATGCTTGATAATGAGTTTTCAGAGCTGGATTTCGATGCATACGTTTCTCCAGCATCAGGAAGCGACTCAAAGCACCCTGCCGACTATCACCCAATATTTTATGATCAGTCTTGAAAGGCAGTGCCACAACATAACGACCAGAAGACGAGCGTGAGACGGTAGACACATACAAGTCATGACAAGCTTGGTCTTCAGGTGACAAAATTTCGTTTTTGGGGGGCTCTTCGAGCTCCCAAAACCTTTGAATGAGTGCATCAGTTGATGGTGGCTCAACCGCTACTGCTGCACACAAACTCTGTACAGCTGCAGCTACTTTCTGATGTCGTCCAACAACACAATAACCCCAGATGCTCTTCAACAAACTAGGGGCACCCAATTGGCCTTGAATAGGTTTCTCCAATATAATGCAACCAAACCATTCTGCGCCAAGCAGCATATCCACTGCAGCTGGTTTATTGTAATCTGGGTCTGCTAGTTGAAGTCCGTGAAGTCTTTCTGCAGATAGTGGGGTGACCCATTCAGAAGGAGCACAGGTGATGTGGTCAACCACTAACGCATCCACCTGAAGCTCCACTGATTGCACCGGGCAAAAGTGGCATCGTACCTCTTGACGACACACTCCCAGTGACACCTGACCCATCCCTAATACTGGCACCTCCGTAACAGAGAGTTGGAGACCCAGTTTGGAAGCACACGATCGAGTCATAAAAGTAGCTTGGCTAGCAGGGTCAATCAGCACACGAACACTGTTATAACGGCCCCCTGCATCAAATACCTGAGCCCTAGCTGTAGCCAACAATACCTGTCCACCCTTACCAGACGAGTAAATCTGCATTGATGACGAAGCAGGCCCCTGGCTGGGGATCCTATGCTGCACCGACTCTGTAGAGGGCTCTCGATCCCTGATGTGCAAGAGAGAATGATGTCTTCCAGAACAATATCGACAGGTACTTCTCCTAGAACAGCTCCCCACAAAGTGACCATGGACAAGACAAAGCAAACACAATCGCTTTTCCTTCACAAATGCTAGTCTCTGATGAACATCAGTCTGACGGAACACCCCACATTGATCAAGTACATGAGACTTGCTGCATTTTGGACATCGATCTATGCCATTACCAGCACCAACCATCAAGGTTGTAGGTACCTTGGATAGTGGTTGTTTGACAGGCGATTTCTTTAAAATTACAGGATCAGTAGCAGGACGGGATGCTTCCAACACTCTAGCCTGCTCCTGAAGGAACCAAGTAAACCGCTGGATGGAGGGATCTGGTGAAGTCAACAAGTGGCGCTCCCAGTCCTCCCGAAGCTTGCTATTAAGCTTCTTGCAGCAAAGAAACAGAATCGGAACAGCCCAGCCCTCAACATCGTGTCCAAGTGCCCCCAACGCCCCTGTAGACTCTGTGATCTGACTAGCGAAATTTCGAATGTGTGATGGGTGCAGGGAGGTGCTCGGAAGGGAATAAATGGCTTCTAGATGAGCAAAGGTTTGTAAGTGGTGGTTATCATATTGTTTTTTCAATGTATCCCAACTAATTGGGGCCAGTGAGGGGAAGGTACGCCACAAGAGACAATGCTTCACCAGAGAGAGCTGAACGTAAATACATATGTTTCTGAACGCCACTAAGCTGGGCATTCACCTCTACTGTAGCGAGAAAAAGCTCAGAAAATGCCTGCCATTTCCTAATTTCCCCACTGAACTCGGGTAATTTAATTTTTGGCAACTGAATGTTTAGATTCCCACCAGCATTAACGCCACCAGTAGACACATCGAGTGAAAGACGAGGTTCAATTGGAAACGCCGCAGCCATAACTGCCTGAACATTGTAATAAGGTTCCTCAAATTTAACTATTTCTGGCCCCAAGTCTTCCTCTATTCCATTCTTAAAATTATACGCAACCACCTTCTGAATATTACTCATATACTGCGTGTGATAATCGTCCAACTTAACTGCCATTACTTTCAACAAATTTTTATTTTTGTTAGTGGGTGCCGATTCAACGTCATTAGCAACCCTCTGTAATCGAATCATTCGTTCTAGCAGCGATTTGAGAAGAAAGCGCTGTTCATCAATCGCTGGCATTATTAATGGCTAATTGTATTATGTTAAAATTTCAAAGTACTTACGGAAGAAACTAGAAATATAATATGGATTCACCCTTAACTAATGGGGTAGAAGGTAAGTAAATATTGGCAACAATATAACAACCTAACGTACAACAAAACGAGATCGATAGATAATAATTGGCAAGAAATACCTACAATAAACGAGTACAAAAGATATGAATTAAAAGTGCAAGCCACCTCACTGTTTCGGTAGAAAACGCCACTGCCCGTTTATTTCACGTAAAAATATAATATAAACTAGTATCCGATCATGGATTAAATTTAAATCACTCAATTTCAGCAATTTAAATATATATTCAAACAGAGAATGCGACAATTCAACGGAAATGATACGTTATCAGAAAGGTAAACAAAGGTTCTACCACCACAACTCGGTGAACAGCTAAACCACGTTAGCACGATAAGAATTCACTTAAAAACCTCAACTTGCAATCTCTTGGTTTACCAAGACTACAGGAATTTCTTGTTGACGAGCAATAAGTGGACGGGCAACACTGCGTGGACCACTGATAGCTTGGTCGTAACCAAAACAAAAACAGCAACTAGTTGAAGACAGTTCGTTATTTATGTTTTGCAAATAATGATCGAATACAGATTAATAAAATGAATGACGGGACAGTGACGCGCCAGAACAAGATCGAATGCGTAAATATTCTAGTTGATACCACTTGCTGTTGTATACACTTTCAACTGTAAACAAGTAAAGGTAATGAAACTCATAAGGTAACTAATATATCTCAATTCTCCAACCGGGATCAATGTAGGCGATAGGACGAGACAGGGACAAACCGGATTCAGATCATAGGAAAGGGATCAAGAATATTCACTGGTTGTTTGTTCCGTCAATACCTAACTGACAATTGAAAACAGATAAGCGACCGCTTCACTTTCAATAGACGATCTCACAAGCTGGTGATCAACAGATTCAAGAATAAACAGGTTACTGTTAAAAGGCGATCTTACGCTCTTTGCGCTCCAAGTCAAGTGCCCCTCAATAATACGAATTATAATTATTTCAATTTAAAGCTAATTCAAATTTGGCTCGAAAAGGACCATATGTTGAACGCAAAGGTATTAATCAGATCTATTTGTTAATGATCCCCTGACGCTCTAAAACAAGATATGACTGGGCAGAGGACTGTAAAAAGCTGCCCTTCAACGATTGAAATTTAATACTGATTTTGATATATCGCACTAGTTTACTAATGAGAATGCCACTCACCTTGATGTTCCTGAGGGAATGCGTCCGTGGCCACGGGAAGACAAGGATTGGTAAGCGATTCAGGGTAATCCAGGCGGGTTTAACGAGGGGAGAAGACAGGAGCGCGTTCTTCAACCGACACAGGCGGGGCACTTATTCATACTGTCGCACATTCGATCCAATGGGCGGGGGGTCGGGAGAGCATCAAGATAACATTCCCTTCACTAGTGCGATAGGTAAACAAAACATGATCAATGTGCCTAAACAGGCTGTGTGGAAATGAGTGGAGTTAAGTGCACTTCTGGTCGATTTTTCGGGAAAATACATATACCCGATAGGAATTAAAAATAACGATATGAAATCAAACGGGAAATATACATTTACCCGATTGGATACAATAGAGAATACACCCGATAGGTGAAAAATTCCCGTTAGGAAATTTAATTAAAAGCCTGATATAGATTCAAAAATTGAAATCTGGAACTCTATAATTGGGATACCCGATAAATCCTTATCAATAGAGTCCTAACCCGATAGATTTTGGTAATGAAAACTCGATTAGCATAATCCCTTTATGAATACCCGCTGGCAATAAATGAATCCAGGCGGGCATTGAGTTATTCCTATCGGGATATTTTCAAAGTGACCGAATCCAAGCGAGGCTCAAAAGCGGTCAAATGGTACTGTTTTTTCTCTCGGTGCTCCCGTTGAACTGGAACAACACTTAATTCAAAAATTGTTATGTTGGCTTGGTGATTTTCTACTTGTCCCACATCGAACTTATCCTTGGCGATTACATCTTTAAATTAGTTCAATTTCTCGTTTCATGTTAGTGTCAAGGCTCTTGTCTGTTAGCTCTTTGTCTCAAAAGAGCTAACATTATGCCATCATTGTAATTTACATGAATACGAGGATCTTGTAAACCACCAAAATTCTGAACGTGGTTATCAGTATTGTCATTCTTATTTTCGTTGGGAAGAGTCTGATGAAGATTTAAATTACAATCCAATTTCAAATAATATAAACTGACAATTAGGTCCAAGCCCAATAACACATCGTATTTAAAGTATATAAGGTTTATTTGGATCATTTTGTCAACGGCGTGCTCTTGTACTAGCATAAGGTTTTGTTTTCGTTTTAAGTATTGAAATATCGTTCAAATCACTATTGATTACTCATATAAGTATTTTCTTTTCAAAATGAGCTCAAAAAGTCACTAAGAAAGACTAAAAATGGCCAAAAAATTTTTAGTTTATAATTTTTAGCAGAATTTTGCTCAAAACAAAACTTCCTGTCTACAATCATCTAGGGCATTAAGTATACGATTTTTGAACAAAATTATGCTCGAAAACGAACTTGAATTTCATTAATACTAGCCGCTCCGGCTCGCTACGCTCGCCTCCACGTCCAGCCGGGGGGCAAGCCCCCGGACCCCCCATTAAGTTGCTCGCTTCGCTCGCAACGTGTGGCATGTAGGGAATATTGCTCGCTTCGCTCGCAAAGTCTGGCATGTAGGATGTGTTGCTCGCTTCGCTCGCAAAGTCTGGCATGTAGAAAATGTTGCTCGCTTCGCTCGCAAAGTATGGCATTTAGGGGATGTTGCTCGATGTAGATCTCTAAGGGTAGGTTTAACTTCTGTAGGGGATGCTGCTCGCTTCGCTCGCAAACGGTAGATCTCTAAGGGTAGGTATAACTTCTGTAGGGGATGCTGCTCGCTTTGCTCGCTTGAGGAAGTTATACTGCCCACCCAACTTGGCAGACGTTTTTTTCTGTTGGGAATTATTACAAACAAATTAAATCTTATAAAACTACGTGGAACCACGAAAAGTTTGTTCGGGGATGTTGCTCGCTTCACTCGCAAGGTATTGCTGTATATGTGTAGGATAAAGTCCGTATTTATTCTGTTGAAATGGCTCTCGGTTCGCTCGCAAACGGTAGATCTCTAAGGGTAGGTTTAACTTCTGTAGGGGATGCTGCTCGCTTCGCTCGCTTGAGGAAGTTATACTGCCCACCCAACTTGGCAGACGTTTTTTTCAGTTGGGAATTATTACAAACAAATTAAATCTTATAAAACTACGTGGAACCACGAAAAGTTTGTTCGGGGATGTTGCTCGCTTCGCTCGCAAGGTATTGCTGCATATTTGTAGGAAAAAATCCGAATTTATTCTGTTGACATGGCTCTCGCTTCGCTCGCAAGGTATACCTGTATACCCTTCAAGACGTAAGTGCGTAGGCCTAGCTCGCAACCTATGTGTACCTGCTCGCAACCCGGTCCCGTCAGGTGAAAGCCCCGCCTCATCGAACCCCTTGACGTCTTCGTAGAGCCTTCTCACGTCCACGGCACATATTAATTTCTCATGTTAAACGCTTCCCTCGCTTCCGCTCGCATTTTGACCGACTTCACGTCACTTTTCTCGATATCCGATTTCGGATACAGATTCGGCGGGATCAAAGCTGTATTTCGTCCGCGAAAACCGTTCCGAAAAACGTACCTTTACGGGGTATATTTTAATCGGAAAAAACGTAGTTTTTCGTCAGACTTTTCGAGAAAACACGGTCCGTACTCTCGCATTTTTTTTACGCATTTCCCGATACTTTTTTCGCGATCCGATCGCGCCGTCGTCTTCCTCGTAGGAAAACCTACGAAACCGGTATTTTTCCGGAATTTTTGACGGCCGTTTAGAGGGGTAGAGGATGCGGGGAAGTCCAAAAAGCGCACATTAATTCTTACTTCGACCCCCCTCCCGCCCTACGGCCCATGGTTCGGCTGGGATTAGAAAATTTTAAATTCGCTCGCTCCCCCTATCGGAAAATCCCAAGAAGATCCCCCCACTCGTAGACTCCCCCCACTCAGCCGTTTGGCCGTGCATAGCATGGATAAACAGACAGACAGACGGAGTTTCATTCTTATAAATAATAGAGATTTGCTGACAAATCTATAAAAACTGCCTAAAAGCCTAAAAATACAAAATAGTTTTTGAATTGCCAAATTTTATTCAAGTTGTATGCGTTTTTTTTGGCCTTAAAATTGTGTTTTAACAATTTATATGAGCTCAAATTGCTCAAATTGCAATACTATTGTATGCGATAGGTACCCAATCTAAGAAAATTGTTATTTAGATCATTTCATCAACTGAGTCGAAAGAAAAACCTATTATTATTGCCCTTCTCTATATTTTTAATGCATGAACCTGGTGTTAGGATTTTCCCATTGCAGTTGCATGATAAAAATATGTACTGAGGTGTGCATCTTTTTTTTTTTTTTTTTTTAGCTGGTGTCATGACCTAAGGCCGGGACCATGACAGAAATGTGTTTTGAGGTCTCCGTACCCAAAAACAAGCATAGCCATTCATTTTGGGTTTTTTGTACGTACTAGCTGGTTCACCCGTGCGTTGCCCCCCCTCATCCAACACAATTTTGGGACACCCCTATGGATCTGATTCAAAAAAGTCCTTACTTAAAAGTACGTACATAAAGTACTTACTTATAAATTACCTATTAGGACCAAACCACTGAGATCAACCCCCACTCCCTCTCCACGAGCACCCCCTATAATTCAGATTAAAAATATTCTTGATAGGTAACCAAAACGAACGTTCAGACTAATCCAATTTCATTCGTACAAACATCAGATCAGCAGTTCGTTCGGTGTTGACCAAATACCGAACCACTTTAACCACCCCCTCCTCTCCTCCCTTTTTTTCCTTACCACAAACACCTCTCCCTATGGTTGAGGCTAGAAGAAATTTTAATAGTCTGTGATTGAGGTTGACGTAATCTAAACATATTCGCCCAATCAGATCCCCAGTTTGTTCAGTGATGTTAAAGATACCCCTTTCCATACTCCCTCCCCCAAAAACACCCCTATGGGAAGAATTTGGGTCAGATATGAAAAATCTCAAGTAGCCTGTGATGTAAGTTATTGTAATTCAGGCATATTTTAGAAATCAGGTCCCCAGTTTATTCCGCGTTTCTTCTTGTCCCATCCTGAATGCTTCATTTCAACAATTTCAGATTCACTTCAACAATTATTTTATTAGACCAAAGCAAAAATTACTTTTTTATAAGCACTACAGGATATCATAATTGTGGGTTTCAGGCAAAAAGGACTTTCGATAAAAAATTCGAGAATGCCAAAACTATTTTGGTGGGTTGAGCCGAATATTTTCTATTCGTAAAGATTCAAAAAGAAAGAAAGATTGATAAAAAATCGAAAATTGATATCAGAAACGCCTTATTAACTGCAGCAATCTTAGTCGGGAAAAATCTTAACGTAGCTAACGTTATATGGAGGTTCAAGGAACGGAGACGCTGTTACCAGTACCATTTGCTAGAAAAAAAGGTCATTACTTATGAGACGAGTTCAGTGACAGGTTCCAACCAGGGCAGCTGACCTAGGGAGCTAAATTCTCTCCTATTCACCCTGGGAATTTGAAATTTGATATGGAGCCTCTCTGGGACATCGAGAAACGAATAAAATGATGGGCCCTTTCCTGATCAGCTGAGTAAGCTAAATTATCTCCTTTTCACCCTAGAAATGTCAAATTAAACAGGGAGCCTCTCCAAGGACATCAAGAGACGAATGCAATGCCGGGTTCAGACCAAATCAGCTGACTTAGCTAAATTCTCTCATATTCATCCTAAGAATTTGAAATTTAATGGGGGGGGACATCGAGAAACGAATAAAATGGAGGTCTCTTATCACGAGTCATCACTTACAGCGTCCGACAAATCTTTCAACGTCTCCGAAGGTTGGACAATACATCAGCATAAACTAATTCAAATACGCCTCCTATAAGTGTTTTAATAGCTTCTGTTAAAAGGGAATAGGAAGACACTGAAGAGCAAGAGAAACAGCTATCAGGGATTTAGGTCGTCCCCCCAGAGGTGCAATGGGGTCCTAAATCCTTGACAAAGAGGTAGAGGAGAATGACAGTATCCCGTCAGAGAGATACCACTCCTACTAATAGCATTAATGAGCTATGTTCGGAGTAGATTGGATTTCCAGGACCTGGATCACCCATCCAACGCCAAACTCAGCCTCTCAAGAACACGAGCAGTGGCGTGCGACGCCCGTTGTTTTCCAACAGAGCGAAGGCAGCGCTTTCTCTGGGATTCTGACGGGAACTCTGTCACACTCCCCCACTTAAAGACATACTTGATTGAAGAGCAAGTATGTAAACCATGTGGAATAGTTTACTGGCTGAGAACTGATGCTCATTAATAAATAGCTGCATGGGCGATTGAGGATGGGAAAAGAGAAACTAAGACAGGATGGAATGTCAATGAATCTTCATATGAAGTACTCATTAGGTAATTAACCGCCAATCAAAGATTGGAACAATCGGGAATAAACGGTGGCTCAACTATGGAGACTTATACCTTAAGGAAAATAAAATAGATATAAATTAATATGCCCACATTTGGGACTTAAATTGGCAACTAAGCCCTGGAAGATGGGAACAATGCCTTTGAATAATTGGGAACAATGTCCTTGAATTAATTATTGGGAACCATGCCCGGGTATAAAGAATAATAAAAATGGCAAAGACCAGGTATACCATAGATATGAAATTGAAAATATAAATGGGGAATAAAAGAGAAATTATAAGTCAAAGACCAAGGAAATTATTTATATACCAAAGGGTGATTATGGGAATTCCTTCTGGAACCCCGGGCCATGTTTCTTCTGAAACATTAACGCCCCAAAAATAGTGGATTGAATTACTAGGCAAAGCTTAGGATTAAGAGGTATTGTTTACAAAACGAACCGCACCATAATGAATCAAAGTTATAATCCCTTACACATCCGTATTCACCCTTTATAGGTACGTAGGTACTACTTTATTATTTATGTTTTCTTCACTTCAATTAGGAAAATAATAAATTTTAATATATGAATGATTGTTATTTTTGTAACCATGAATGTACGAATAATATGTTAGGTGGGACAAAGTGCGCCGGGTCTAACAGTGACTATATAAAACAACAAGCAACACCCTGCCTTAGATACATGGGTCTCACGGCGCGTTCTCGTGGGCTAACAACAACTGAACTGTACGAAGGTAGGTGACAAACTGTGTCGAGTCGTCGGTCGGGCGATCTTTGCTGGGACCGTACCTACTTCTCCCTCCTAGGTGGTGGGAAAGGGAACACCCCCCTCGGTGCTAAGAGGGGGCAGTGTTGGGCATAATCTACGACTGACGAATACGATTAAACGAATACGAATATAATCGCAGTTGACTCAAAATCAACGAATAATTATCGCAACTACAATAGTATTCGTATTCGACGATAAGATTATGCCCGAAACTGAGAGGGGGTGCGTTGACCAAATGTCGTTATTTACCCTATAACGATTAGATCCAAACTCGAATTTCTCCCATTCGACCCAGCTAAAAACAATGCCCGCTCATGGATTTAAATGGCAGAAATCGCGTTGGAAGAGCAGGAGCCAACTCGTTCAGAGTTACTCATCGCTATCACACATGCAACGAACGGAGTTGAGAAGTATTGGCTTTCAGATATGGGCATCAGTTCCCTCACATGGGAAATATTCGAACAAAAATTTCTAACCAAGTTCGCTCGTGTCGAGACCCCTGCATCAGTGCTTTATCGGGCCATGAAAGCTCATCATAAAGACATGGGTATTGAAAAGCGGATGAATTCTCATTTGTCATGAATGCCATTTGCCGACGAGTGTGGTTTGATCTTCATGGCTGCACTCGCGTCTCAGCATGACGAAACTCTCTGAACATGGGCCTTCAAAAAGGAAACGTTGACTGAAGTCAGTCTAATGAAAGAAATATGGCCAATAAGTCCTCAAAGTTTAGGGCCAAACCTCGTGACCACTCACATCAACACTTTCCAACATTAAAAAGAGCGGCTCAAGATCAGCACTAGGGAATAGCAGCTCAAAAGACGTTCAAGGGCGAATCCAAGACTGCAAGTCGAGTTCCCGACAAGGGATCGTTTCCAGCCAACCTACAACCACGACAACAACCACCGTCGCAGCATCAATAACCCTCAAGTTCCAGGCACTTCGAGAGATGCTTCAAAGCGGACCACACCGTGTCTGGATGTTAAAACGATCCTGAGAGCGGCGTAAAGAAGCCCATCTACATCTTCAGCGTCAAGAGAGTCCAACCAGAACCGCGGAAGGGGAATCACTCCCACAGCCTCCCCCAGAGACAGACCAAAACGCCGTGTGCAGGTCTGTGAGGCCAATCCTACGGCGCATTACAACATCAAGGTAAATCATGTAATTTTCTTTCTGATTCAGGAAGTGATATTTCATTGTTGTCTCAAAATTTACTTCATAGTTTTAGTGGTCAAAAATTCAAATCTCTCTTCACCATAACAGGTATTAGAAATCAAAGTATATCTGTTGATGATTCTATTGCTACGATAGTAACCATACAAAATACTGAAATTCCCATTGTTTTCTTTATAGTTTCTAAAGGAATAATAAAGAAGCTAATTTTACTTGGAAGGGATATTATGTCTACAAGAATATCCGTAAAAGTCATGCCAGATAGATATGAATTTTCGAAAATTGACAAATCTGTGGAAAATAGAATAATTGATAAGTAATTTGTAAGTCAAAAATTCAAAAAAAAAAAAATATATATATATATATATTCCAAATTATCGATAGATTCAAAACAAAATTTATTTGACTCTATAAAACAGCCTGCAGATTTACAAAATAAATTTATAGATAAATTCGTTAACAATTCTTCATAAACTTTAGTAGATACATTTTTAGAACAACCTACCATGTAAATTACCGATTGTAGAACCAATAACAGCCACTGAATCCGACCCTAGACAAATCCAAGGATCACTTTCAGGCAATCCAGAAAATTCACTATTCAGGCCAGAAGTTGAAGATATTGATACCGATTTACGAAATCCAGATAATGTTATTAGACTTTAAAATATTTCAAGTAGATAGGCAGATAGTTTTACTAGGGGTGTGACGAAACGATATGTTAACTACACCCTATACCTCAGAAGGAGGGGTTACGGTCCAAATTGATACGGTCCAAATTGATGTAACAGGTAAATTTAGTGGTCAAGAAGGACTAGCGGATTACTACGTGGTAACCATAGATGAATTTACTAAATATATTCATATTCATCACACCCGTTCATTGACAGGAAAAGCTGGAGGATGTAACCCTATTTCCTCAAATGTTCGAAGATACTGAATCAGAATTCGAAGAACAATACTACAAACTTCGCTTTTCAACAATAAATTGCTAATAAAAGGAGAGAAGTAGAGCACTACCTACCTCGAACAGTAAAATGTCAACAAAATATGATAATAGCTCTCTCAAAGCTAAAGGTGAGAAATAGAGCACTGCCTGCCTCAAACCTCAAAATTTTCACAAATTAGTAATAGTTCACTCAAAGAAAGGTGAGAGGTAGAGCACTGCCTGCCTCGAACAGCAAAATGTCAACAGTATATGATAACAGCTATCTCAAAACTAAAGGTGAGAAGTAGAGCACTGCCTGCCTCGAACAGTAAAATGTCAACAAAATGTGATAACAGCTGTCTCAAAACTAAAGGTGAAAGGATGAGCACTGCCTGCCTCGAACAGTAAAATGTCAACAAAATGTGATAACAGCTCTCTCAAAACTAATGGTGAGAGGATGAGCACTGCCTGCCTTGAACAGTAAAATGCCAACAAAATGTGATAACAGCTCTCTCAAAACTTAAGGTGAGAAGTAGAGCACTGCCTGCCTCAAACCTCAAAATTTCCACAAATCAGAAATAGTTCACTCATAGGAAGGTGAGAGATAGAACACTGCCTGCCTCGAACAGCAAAATGTCAACAGAATATGATAACAGCTATCTCAAAACTAAAGGTGAGAAGTAGAGCACTGCCTGCCTCGAACAGTAAAATGTCAACAAAATGTGATAACAACTATCTCAAAACTAAAGGTGAGAGGTAGAGCACTGCCTGCCTCGAACCTCGAAAACTTTTTAAATAAAATAATAGTTCACAGAAACATATAGGGGAGAGGTGGAGCTCTGCCTGCCTGGAACCTGATACTTGTGCGGGTACATGTGCATCTAAACACGCCATTCCTAACGGACGAAGTTGGGGTAGGGCCCAATTAGTCCCTCTGTCACGTCAGTCATTTCACATCGGCATCCCTGTTCCTCGAATCGGATTCACACTAAATCCTATTTTTGGAAACTTGCGGTCGACTGTTATTTTTGTGTTACAGGTGAGCTTCCGGTGACATTATTAGCATCCGCTGTGTTATAATGTCACAAATTATCCGCATTCCGAGATGAGGGGTAGAGCACTGCCTACCACCTCTCTCCAGCGAAGGGAGATCATATGACATAAGCCTTTTCAAGACTTACGCTCTTGGGTGTCGGTAATCAGATGGGAAACCATTAATGAACGGTGGAGCACTGCCTGTCGTAAAAAATTAGTAGAGCCCTGTCTACCTCAGAACAAAACAAAGAAGGTGGAGCACTGCCTCCCTTTCTAACTGCTAAGCTAAATAATAAAACTTATAGGGTAGAGCACTGCCTACCCGAAAAAAAACCCACCTGAATTTTTTGCACATGTAACACGCAGAAAACTTCCCCTAACATAACTTACAAAGTTTTACTTGGCTGGATTTTTTATTTTATTCATTTATTTATGTTCTTTAGTGTAACTATCACGTAAAATTCTAGTCATGATCATTTATGTCCGTGATACTTGAAATTTTGTGTTTTATCACGATCAATATCTAAGGTCAGAATAGGCCGAGCATTTATGTAGACTATGCAGACGCATATGCGATGTTATGTCCACGTGCTATGTTTGGAATTGAAGGCAAATCGCCTAGAACTTAACCAACAGCACGGGCCAAGCCTTCCGTTGGAAAAGTAAGCTAGGCGAGTAGGCTAGTTCTAAGTTTTGTACTATCATCATATGTATTCGTCTTTATTGAAATAAATCTATCTATCTATCTATTTATGCCGTTCATATCTTCAAAATTAAAACTTTTTAATCGAGTCATATAGACAATGATTTGCTTGATCATCACCTTTATTCCAGAAAAGTGAATCGTTCAAGTCACCACTCATTATTAATCCAAATAAAATAAATAATTTCACCATGATAATATTTCTTGTTTTGTATTCAGACAGAATAATCTGAAGCAGCTCGGTGACTCAATCGGTACAGTTGAAAAGCTACTTTGAACACGTCCTTCAATGTTGTTCATTTATTTTACAGCAGCTCAATCTTCTAGAACGCTATAGGCCGGCGGCTTCGCACCATCAACATGCCATTTTTTCTGATTTTTATTTTATTTTATAATGTTTCAAAATTTTGTCAATTCTAAGCATTCTATTCTCACTATGTGAGGCTCGGAATAATTCAGCAATGATGTACCTGAAAATCAATAACTATAATTTAAAAATGTTAACCTTTGTAAACTAGAACCCGAGCTTGGCTTTTCATATACCTAATACTTCTAATATTACGCACAGCAAGGTTTTATTTTGTGTCGTGTGTAGTTTGCTGGCATCCAACAAGTTCTGCTTCATGGGCGAACGCAAATAAGTATGACTTACTATATCCAATACTTTTGTTTTTACTTGCTCAAAATTCATAAGATTTGTGATATACTTGTTAGCGAACCAGATCTCATAGGTAACGACACGGTAGGACATTGTTAGGACCCCAACGATGTTCAAAACTTTGCAATAAATCATATTATTTATTGTTGGTATAATATTTAAAATTAGCACCCCTGGGAAACTTTTGGAATTTCACGTGGGACCGTGAAACGTCAGTATGGCCGTTTCGGGAATATATAAATTGACTAACATTCTAATCTCAATGTTCAAGAATTACTTGAACATTGAGATTAGAATGTTAGTCTGGTTATACAAAACATTGCCCATGTAACGTACATCACACATATCAATTGAAGAAAATCAACAATTGCAACTACCTATCAAGGAAGGCACTCTTGGATGAATTCTGCAGTCAATTGGATGGTCCGATGTTCTTCTATTTTTGGGAGGTCTGGATTGCTTGGGAATAATTTGTCATTCTTAATTTAAAATTCTTTTACCTTCTGTAAAATAATAAATCCGTGTGTAAAAGTGATTATCAAATTACCTCTTTTTATTTAGAATTAATCTGACTTCTAAAGTAAATAAATAAATATATATATAAATGACGGGGAAAAATGAGAATCGATCATATGTTCATGTTTCACGACTGTACTTTTTCAATCGTCTTGTCATGAAACGTAAATCAATTGAGGGAGGTTACAACTTTTTCTTGGTCGATCACAACGGTTCATTATTGAAAATAATAAACTAATACTTCTTCATGTACTACGATGATCAAACCATATTACATGGTTAATAATATTCCATGTTAATTAATTTAGAACTTTAAAGATATTACAATTTGAGAGAATATAAGGAATAGGTAAATTACGATAACCAAGTACCACGAGGAAAAATATTTTAACAAGTAATAAAATCTGATGATAATAATTTATTTATTATTATTTTCAGCTGTCAGGGACAATTTAAAATGACCTTCTGGTATGACGATA